>CM026558.1:27567061-27606113 GCA_015143295.1 Tetracentron sinense | reverse complement strand
GACCATTGGGGGATAATCCGCACTTCGGACACAAGTTACCCGCAAGTGCAAGATGTAAGTGGGAGGAATGCTTGACTTGCAACAAAAATACTTCCGTCGGCAATGAGAGAGAAGATGTAAGTGGAATTTATTTCCTTGAGCAGGTAATGTCCTAGCGGCTTAATGAAGCCAAATTTTCAGAGCTATCTCGATTTTTGCTCCACACATGGACTACCGAGGCTAGGAAGCCCAGGAAATCGAGGGGGGTGGAAGCCACCTCAAGGATCGTTCTCAATGTTCCACTGAATCTATTCAAAGTTGTGACAAGAATGATTGTTGCCGAGTCATTCCGAAGAGTTCTTTAAGAGAAGGATGGATGGACAGTCAAGTAGTTCAGGGGAGAAACGATCACGGACTACTGTATCATCCTCATAGCCGCTCAGTCACAGAATTATATTCTTCACCCAGCCCTCGCTCTGTTTGCTCCATCCGTCTTTTCTCCCGACTCACCGTCCTATTGACTCCCTCGCCCCGCAGTTACTCAGGTTACGGGATATGCTCCTTCCCTCTATTCACATGAGGTCTGCACTCTTTGTGGAAGAAGGCATCCAGCAGGAGAATGTCGGAGGGTTTCAGGAAGTTGCTTCCATTGTGGTGACCATGGTCACATGGTTAGAGATTGTCCCCGACGTCAATTGCCAGCTCAGTCTTCGGGGAGCAGGCCCCCGATTAGGCAGACATCTCAGCCTAGCTCTTCTCAGGCTTCGAGGGCCTCACAGTCTACCCGGCCTCCTCGCCCAGCCACCCAGGGCCGAGTCTTCGCCCTATCGAAGAGAGACGCACGTGCATCCAACGATGTCGTGCAAGGTACACAAAAATTCTAGAGTCTAAGTTGTGTAAAATTTCTATGGTTTATTATGTGATTATTTATACTAAGGGTTACCTATGTATAATGCTTATTGTTATTCTAAATCTACTAATAGTAGCTACTTAATCGCACAGGCGCTTTATTAGTGAACGAGTGTCTCGCCCGAGTGTTGATCGACACAGGATCCACTCACTCCTTTGTGTCACCTAGTTTCGCGAAGGGATTTTTGACTGAGGCTACTCCGTTAAAGCAGGAGTTGACCATTGCAACTCCACTCAGCAAGTCAGTTGATACGGACAAGATATTCAGGGATAGTGTGGTTCAAGTGGGGGAGAATGAACTGTTAGCCGATCTCATCATCCTAGATTTTTAAGACTTGGATTTTGATGTCATCTTAGGGATGGATTGGTTGTCAAACCATCACGGACATGTTGCGTGTTTAGAAAAGATGGTGAATTTTAAGCCGGAAGGGGGTAAGCCTTTTCACTTCCGAGGATTAAGAGAGAGGGACATTGCTCGCCTCGCAGCCTTGAGTATAGCAAATCTAGAAGCACAAAACTCCTCGGCCATTCCGGTCGTGAGTGATTTCTTGGACGTGTTTCCGGAGGAACTTCTCGGGTTACCTCCGAATCGGGAGATTGAGTTCGCTATAGAGCTTACTCCGGGCACCGCTCCGATTTCAAGGGCACCGTATAGAATGGCCCCTATAGAGCTGGAAGAATTGAAGAAACAGATTGAGGAGTTAGAACAACTTGGTTTCATCCAACCAAGTGTCTCACCGTGGGGAGCTCCGGTTCTCTTTGTGAAGAAGAAGGACGGGTCTATGAGGATGTGTATAGACTACCGTCAGTTGAACAAGGTAACTATCAAGAATCGTTATCCCTTGCCAAGGATAGACGACTTGTTTGACCAACTGAAGGGAGCGAGATTCTTCTCCAAAATTGATCTTAGATCGGGGTATCATCAATTAAGGATCAAGGCGGAAGATGTTCAGAAGACGGCTTTCAGGACTCGGTATGGGCATTACGAGTTCCTTGTCATGCCTTTTGGGCTGACGAATGCACCGGCGGCATTCATGGATTTGATGAACCGGGTGTTCCGATCTTACTTGGATCGATGCATGATTGTATTCATTGATGACATTTTGGTGTATTCCCAGACACGGGAAGATCACGCACGAGACCTCCGCCTTGCTCTGGAGATGTTGAGAGAGCATAGGCTATATGCCAAATTGAGTAAGTGCGAGTTCTGGTTAGAGAAGGTCGCATTTCTTGGACACGTGGTGTCAGCCGAGGGTATTTCTGTAGATCCAGCCAAGGTTGAGGCAGTCATGAGTTGGGAGAGGCCCAAGAGCGTCATGGAGATACGTAGTTTCCTCGGATTGGCAGGCTACTACTGGAGATTTGTGGAGGGATTCTCCAGTTTGGCTGCACCTCTTACCTACTTGACAAGGAAAAATGCAAAGTTCAGTTGGAGTGACAGATGTGAAGTAAGTTTCCAAGAGTTGAAGAAACGCCTCACCACAACCCCTGTCCTTACTGTGCCATCTGGACCTTTTGGGTATGAGGTGTATAGTGATGCCTCGCACGTCGGACTCGGGTGTGTCCTAATGCAACACAAGAAAGTCATTGCCTATGCATCAAGGCAGTTGAAAGAGCATGAAAAGAACTACCCCACTCACGACTTGGAGCTTGCGGCGGTCGTGTTTGCACTCAAAATTTGGCGACATTATCTGTACGGGGTGGAGTTCTATGTGTGCATGGACCACAAGAGCCTCAAGTACCTCTTTTCCCAAAAAGAGGTCAATTTGCGACAACGGCGTTGGATTGAGTTCTTAAAGAACTACGAGTGCACTATCCAATATCACCCGGGAAAAGCAAATGTGGTGGCAGACGCTCTGAGTAGGAAACCATCGGGGTTGTTGGCTCACATGTTGGTGCGGGAATGGAGACTGTTAGATGATTTGGCAAATCTAGACATCAGTGTGAATGATTCTGTCCACAGTCCGGTTTTGGCAAATGTTACAGTTCGGCCGTACCTTATAGACTTGATCCAGGAGTATCAAGCCACAGACACTGACTTGTTGGCTTTCCGGGATAAGGAAGTGGTCAAGGGTAGTACGGACTTCTCTCTCACTAGCCGAGGTGCTATTACATTCAAGGGAAGGCTTTGTGTCCCAGCCAATGCAGACCTTCGGAGAGAGATTATGGACGAAGCTCACCGGTCTAAGTATACAGTGCATCCCGGGGGGACAAAGATGTATCGGAACCTCAAGAGTCACTTTTGGTGGCGAAACATGAAGATGGAAGTTGCGGAGTATGTGGCACGGTGTTTGGTGTGCCAACAGGTGAAAGCAGAGCATTTGAGACCGGCGGGTCTTTTACAGTCTCTCCCTATTCCCGAGTGGAAATGGGAACATATCTCTATTGACTTCATCGTGGGGTTTCCGAAGACGGTTAGGAAGACCGATGCTATATGGGTAGTTGTTGATAGACTCACGAAGTCCGCTCATTTCTTACCGTATCGGACTACTTTCAACTCCAATCAGTTAGCGGAGCTATACATCAAGGAAATAGTCCGATTACACGGGGTGCCAGTTAGTATTGTGTCGGATAGAGACCCAAGATTCACATCTAGGTTTTGGAAAAGTTTTCAAGGTGCAATGGGCTCCCGGTTAGACTTTAGCACAGCTTTCCACCCACAGACCAACGGGCAAACCGAGAGGGTGAATCAGGTTATTGAAGATATGCTCCGAGCATGTATGCTAGACTTCAAGGGAAGTTGGGAAGATCACCTACCTTTGGTGGAATTCGCTTACAACAATAGTTATCAAGAAAGCATACAAATGGCTCCTTTCGAGGCTTTGTACGGAAGGAGTTGTAGATCCCCGTTGTATTGGGATGAAGTGGGAGAAAGAAAGATTTTGGGCCCCGAGTTAATTGAACAAACCGCGGATAGGGTCAAGCTTATCCGGGAGAGGTTAAAGACCGCACAAGATAGACAGAAAAGCTATGCCGACAACCGAAGGAGGGATCTTGAATTCCGAGTCGGTGATTTTGTGTTTGTAAGGATTTCACCGACCAAAGGTGTTATGCGATCCGGGAAGAGAGGCAAGCTTAGCCCGAGATATGTGGGTCCGTTCGAGATCATTGCTCGTGTTGGTGAGGTAGCTTACCGGGTTGCTTTACCTGCTCATATGTTGGCGGTCCAAAACGTGTTTCACATCTCCATGCTCCGGAAGTATATCCCGGATCCTTCACATGTCGTCGAACTTGATATGATAGAGATCCGAGAGGACCTCACGTTGGTTGAGAAGCTGATTCACATATTGGATCAAAGAGACTAAGTGCTTCGCAACAAGACTATACCGCTAGTCCTAGTGCAATGGCAACATCACGCGAGAGAAGAAGCCACGTGGGAGCGTGAAGCCGAAGTCAAAGCAAAGTATCCTGAGTTGTTTGAATAGGTTTGTGTATATGGCTTGTGATTTTGCTTTGGTTTTGTACATGTATGTATCGTCCAAATTTCGGGGATTGAATTTTTGTAAGGGGGAGAATATAGCACCCCGAACTTTTTCATCCTTAATGCATAGCACCATCATAGCTAATTGGCCTTTTTTGTAGTCTAATTAATAAATAAGGGAGAAATCGGAAATTCTGAAATGTCAAAAATGTTCGTTTTCGAAAGACGGATCCAACGCAAGTTGAATCGTCGAAATCGGACGAACGAGTCAAAAGATATGGTCAAAACAGTCGGGACCAGCAGAGCACCGATCGCTCGGTCCACGGAGCGATCGATCGGTCCAAAACCGATCGATCGGTATCTATCGACTGGTGGAAAATTTTGTATGGGGAAATTTTCTAGAGAGCATGTTTTTGACCGGTCGCTCGGTCAAGAACACCGATCGCTCGGTAGGCAACCGTTCGATCGGTCATTAACACCGATCGCTCGGTCCTCGCGTTTTTGCAAAAATTTCAGTAAGGGCGTTTTCATCTTTTGGGTGTTAAACCCTTACCCATAAGTGTTTGCTCGACCCTTTGAGGCCTCACTTACAACATTTGAGGGATTTTGAGAGATAGAGAGAGAAGAGGAGAAAGCTCTAACCTAGGGTTTGGTTTTGAGAAGGAAATCAAATGGGGTTTAAGAACCATAGCTCACCCCAACTCGAGTTGCTTCAAAATCGAGGCTGAAGCTCGTGTGTGAACCGTTCTCCAAGCTAGGGCAGCAACCCAAGCACGTTTTTGAAAGGGGTTTCTTCCCCAACTCAAGTCTCCTTCAAGCAAAGGTGTTCTTCTTTCAAGTTGGAGAGGTTTCTACCAAGGATCAAGCCTTGATCTAAGGTTAGTACACCCTACTAACTTACCCTAGCAAAGATCTAGGTTTTCTATATAAAAATGTGATTCTTTATATTATGTTTTCCTCCTTATGAAATGTGTTATCCCCCATTAAATATAAACAAGATAATGGAAAATGTGTGGATGGAATGTTGGATGTGGTGATTGGATGCCGAGATGTATGTTGTGTGATGGAAATGGTGGATGAGTATTTTACCAATAATGAACTTACCTTGATGTTTGGATGGAAAATATGCGCTAAAAAGAATACGATGAATTATTAAGAAACATTGCATGTGTTGCGTTTGACAAAATGCCTAAACTATGAATAAACGACTTAGATGAAGAAAATGGAAATAGCTTTTATGCATGTGTTCTTATAGACGATGAATTGATCCAATGTCATGTGAATTACTTAAGTTACCTATGCTAATATTATGAATTGAATTGTAATGCCATATCTCTTTTGTTAAGCGCATTCCCACGATTGTTATTATTGGCACGCACATGAGCACGCATGATAGCATGAACCGAGATTTCAAGAGCATGTGCATATAATAAACAACAAGAAAATATTGCATGTCAAGGAGTTGGTAGCCCAGGGACATTCGGGTACTAGCCTCTGGCTCACAAGATAACCCCTAAATCACCTATTGTCAAGGAGGTTGGTAGCCCAGGGAGATTCGGGTACTAACCTCTGGCTCACAAGAAAACTAAACAAGTAATAAAAATCACCTATTGTCAAGGAGGTTGGTAGCCCAGGGACATTCGGGTACTAGCCTCTGGCTCACAAGAAAACCAAACATTGCATATCAAGGAGGTTGGTAGCCCAGGGACATTCGGGTACTAACCTCTGGCTCACAAGTGCATTGCATATCAAGGAGGTTGGCAGCCCAGGGAGATTCGGGTGCTAGCCTCTGGCTCACAAGTTACGAGATGGAGGTTTACAAGATGATGATCATGCATTCATGCAAGCACGCGTACATGATTTCTACGGGGCATACCGGGACATGACATGGGTTTTCAAGCGTGAGTTTTATCGGCGTTTTCGCATTCATGTACGCACGTCAGGATGCTTGTATTGTATCATGCCTTATACTGTTTCTTTTGTGATGTTTCTATTACTGCTTGTATGATATTACTATTGTGTGTTTTTATTATTGTTATGGTCTGCTAGTAGCTTGTACTCGCTGAGTATTCCATGCTCAGCCGTACTTTCATGTCGGCAGGTACTGAGGGAGCCCTCGACCCGGAGCCTTGGGTCGAGGAAGAGTATATAGAGGAGAGAGAGCCGGCTATTCCATTACAGTCTCAGGCGGACCGAGACCTCGATGGGTGGCCATACCTCGACTACTGTTGAGGGGAGAGTATGAGAGGGTCTTGTGTATTTTGATATTTTGATAGGTGGGCCTGTCCACCTTAGACTTAGACATGTCTTGTATTTATGTTAACTTGAAATACTATTTTGGATCATTAGAAGAAATGAAAATTGGTTTACGCTTCCGCATATATGTTAGCTTCCGCGCTCTGATTATCGTTGTTAGTACTGTATTTTATCTTGTGCATTACAGGATGGTTTGATAGGTACGTAGTGTGACACCTAAAATATCCCTAAACTCCTAGGGGGTATTTCGGGGCGTTACACACACGAGGTCTATACTTCGTGCGGCCGAAGGCACCTGGCAGGAGATTACCGAAGAGCATCGGGTGGATGTTTTCATTGTGGTCGTTAGGGCCATGTGATCAGGGATTGCCCCACTCGGCATTTACCAGGCCAGTCTCAGGGTATTAGGCCTGCAGAACGCTTAGCAGGATCATACCAGGTGTTATCCCAGATTACCCGGTCTACACCTCCGCCTCGCCAGGCGAACCAGGGGTGGGTGTTTGCCTTGACAGAGGGTGATGCACTTGCATCTGATGATGTAGTGCAAGGTACGCGTTTAGAGTTATTCTTTTAACCGCAATTTCATGTTATGCTTTATTCCTTGTGTACGTATGTGGCGTGCTATATATATCTATTTACCTATGTATATGATGTTGATGCACGGATTGACGTAACTAGTTAAAATTTCAGGAACCCTACTAGTTAACGAATGTTTGGCAAGAGTGTTGATTGATACCGGGTATACTCATTCGTTTGTCTCGCCGAGCTTTTCAGAAGGCTTTTCTGTGGAGCCTAGTCAGCTAGAACCGGAGTTAGCCATTTCGACTCCTCTCGGCAAAACAGTATTAGCAGATAAAGTGTGTAGAAATAGTGTGGTTCAAGTGGGAAGCCACGAGTTGGCGGTTGATCTAATAGTTCTTGGATTCCAAGACTTTGACGTGATATTGGGAATGAATTGGTTATCGCCACATCACGGGCATGTAGCTTGCTTTGAGAAAATGGTACTCTTCAAGCCAGTTGAAGGAAAACCATTCCACTTTCGCGGGTTGAAAAGTAGAGATATTGCTCGTTTTGCGGCATTGAGCTTAACTAACTCCGAGGCAAAGGACTCATCGACTATTCCGGTTGTGACTGAATTCCTGGATGTATTTCCAGAGGAGTTGCCAGGGTTGCCTCCAGACAGGGAGATTGAGTTTGTGATCGAGCTTGCACCAGGCACAACTCCTATTTTCAGGGCTCTGTATAGAATGGCCCCTATTGAACTCAAGGAGTTGAAGACTCAATTGGAGGAATTGCAAGGCCTTGGTTTCATTCGACCAAGTGTCTCACTGTGGGGTGCCCCGGTGTTATTTGTTAAGAAGAAGGATGGCTCGATGCAAATGTGCGTCGATTACCGGCAATTGAACAAAGTCACTATAAAAAATAGGTATCCATTGCCTAGAATTGATGACTTGTTCGATCAGTTAAAGGGAGCGAGATTTTTCTCAAAGATAGATCTTCGGTCGGGTTATCACCAGTTGAAGATTAAGGTGGAAGATGTTCCCAAAACTGCTTTTCGGACTCGATACGGACACTATGAGTTCTTGGTAAAGCCTTTTGGTCTCACAAATGCGCCGGCAGCCTTTATGGATTTAATGAACCGGGTGTTCCGACCACACCTGGATCGATGCGTGATCGTGTTTGTCGATGATATCTTAGTGTATTCCCAGACATGGGAAGATCACATGCGAGACCTTCATCTTGTTTTGGGAATGCTGAGAGAGCACAAGCTATACGCCAAACTTAGCAAGTGTGAGTTTTGGTTGGAAGAGGCATTCCTAGGCCACATTGTATCCGCGGAAGGCATTTCGGTGGATCCGAAGAAGATAGATCCAGTCATGAGTTGGACGAGGCCCAAGAGTGTCACAGAGATACGCAGTTTCCTTGGGTTGGCAGGCTACTACAGGAAATTTGTAGAGGGTTTCTCCAGCCTTACAGCACCACTCACTTACCTGACAAGGAAGAATGCGAAGTTTGTATGGAGTGACAAGTATGAGATCAGTTTCACGGAATTGAAGAAGAGGCTTACTACAGCCCTTGTCCTTACTGTGCCATCTGGACCGTATGGGTATGAGGTGTATAGTGATGCCTCGCACGTTGGACTTGGGTGTGTACTCATGTAGCACAAGAAATTCATTGCCTATGCATCAAGGCAATTGAAGGAGCATAAGAAGAATTATCCCACGAACGACTTGGAGCTTGCGGCGGTCGTGTTTGAACTTAAGATTTGGCGTCATTACCTTTATGGGGTGGAGTTCTATGTGTTCACAGATCACAAGAGTCTCAAGTATCTCTTTTCCCAAAAGGAGCTGAATCTAAGGCAACGGCGTTGGATGGAATTTTTGAAAGACTAGGATTGTACCATTCAATACCACCCAGGTAAAGCCAATGTAGTGGCTGATGCTTTGAGTAGAAGACCTCCGGGGTTATTAGCAAGCATGTTGGTGCAGGAATGGAAGCTACTTGAAGATTTGGCAAATCTGGACATCAGTGTGAATGACTCTGTCCGTAGTCCTATCTTGGCAAATGTCACGGTTCAGCCATACATTATAGATTTGATCCAAGAATACCAAGCCACAAATGCTGAATTGTTGGCTTATCGGGACAAGGAAGTTGCCAAGGGTAGTGAAGACTTCTCTCTCACTAGCCGAGGTGCTATCACATTCAAGGGAAGGCTGTGTGTCCCAGCCAATGCAGATCTTCGAAGGGAGATTATGGATGAAGCCCACCGGGCAAAGTACACTCTGCATCCAGGGGGTACGAAGATGTACCGAAACCTCAAGAGTCACTTTTGGTGGCGGAATATGAAGAGGGATGTTGCGGAATATGTGGCACGGTGTTTGGTGTGCCAACAAGTGAAAACAGAACACATGCGACCCGCCGGTCTATTGTAGTCTCTTCCTATTCCCGAGTGGAAATGAGAGAACATCTCCATGGACTTCATAGTTGGCTTGCCAAAGACGGCAAATGGCTCAGATGTGATATGGGTTGTGGTGGACCGTTTGACAAAGTCCGCGCATTTCTTACCTTACCGGACCACGTTCAATTCTAATCAGTTGGCCACTCTATACATCAAGGAAGTTGTTAGGTTACACGGGGTGCCAGTTAGTATTGTCTCAGATCAAGATCCGAGATTCACATCAAGATTCTGGAAGAGTTTTCAGGATGCCATGGGTTCCTGACTTGATTTCAGCACTGCTTTTCATCCACAAACGGATGGACAAACCGAGAGGGTGAACCAAGTAATAGAAGACATGCTTCGGGCTTGTATGCTGGATTTCAAAAGCTGTTGGGAAGAGCACTTGCCTTTGGTAGAGTTCGCCTACAACAATAGCTATCAGGCGAGTATCCAAATGGCTCCATTCGAGGCTTTGTATGGGCGAAGTTGCAGGTCTCCTCTCTACTGGGATGAGGTAGGAGAAAGGAAAGTACTTGGTCCGGAGTTGATCGAGCAAACTGCAAGTATAGTTAAGATCATCCAGGATCGATTGAAAGCCGCTCAAGATCACCAAAAGAGCTATGCGGACACACGCCGAAGGGACTTGGAATTCCAGGTTGGGGATCGAGTCTTTGTGAAAGTATCTCCTAGCAAAGGGATTATGAGATTCGGCAAAAGAGGCAAGCTTAGTCCTCGCTATGTCGGACCGTTTGAGATTATCACGCGGGTTGGTGAAGTTGCTTATCGAATAGCTCTTCCACCTCACATGGCCGCGGTTCACAACATTTTTCATGTGTCTATGCTTCGGAAGTACATTGCGGACCCTTCGCTTGTCATAGAGTTGGAACCGTTGGCAATTCGAGAGGATCTCACTTTAGTTGAGAGGTTGGTTCATATATTGGATCGGAGAGATCAAGTCCTTCGCAACAAAACGATTCCATTGGTTCTCGTGCAGTGGCAACATCATGCTCGAGAAGAGTCTACGTGGGAGCGAGAGGCCGAAGTCAAAGCAAAGTACCCGGAATTGTTTGAATGAGTTTTGTATAGGTTTTGTATATGTGGCTTGTAATTTTTTTTTGATTCTGTAATGCATGTCCCGTCCAAATTTCGATGATGAAATTTTTTGAAAGGGGGAGGAGGATGTAGAGCCCCGGACTTTTTCATGTTTTATGCATAGCACTTTCGTAGCCAATTTGCCTTTAAAGTAGTGCAATTAATAAATAAGGAAGAAATTGGAAATTCCGAAATGTCAGAAATGTTCCTTTTCGAAGTACGAACCCAACGCAAGTTGAATCATTAAAATCAAATTAGCGAGTCAAGAGATATGGCCAAAACAGTTTGGACCTATAGGCAACCGATCGCTCGGTCCATGGAGCGATCGATCGGTCCAAAACCGATCGATCGGTAGCTATCGACCGGTCAAGATTTTTGTATGGGAAAATTTTCCAGAGAGTTAATTTTTGGTCGAGAGCTCGGTCAACACACCGATCGCTCGGTAGGCAACCGATTGATCGGTCCTAACCACCGATCGTTCGGTCTTCGTGTTTTTGCAAAAATTTCATTAAGGGTGTTTTCATCTTTTGGGCGTTTCACTCATGCCTTAAAGGATTTGCCCGAACATTTGAGGGTTCATACACAACACTTAGGGTCTTTTGAGAGTTAGAGGAAGAGGAGAAGGGTTTCCTAACCTAGGGTTTGCTTTTGGGGAGAAATCAAAGGGGTTTCAAGACCCACAATCATCCTCAAGCTCATTTTTCTTCAAGATTCAAGGTTCAAGCTCGAGAGGAGCACTTTTCCCAAGCTAGGGCAGTGCCTCACGAACGTTTTGGAAGGGGATTCTTTCCCTCATTTGTCAAGGTCGGTACCTCTTGCTACCCTCCTAGTCATAGCTCCTCTTTCCCTTTATTTCTCTTTGTTTCCTTCCTTTGTACATGTGCTATGAGTTTGGAAGTGTGAAAGTGGTGAATGGAGATGGAATAGGCGATTGGATGCCAATGGTTGTGTTGTGATGATTGAAACGGGGGAGGGCATTGTATCCATAATAAACACACATTTATGATGTGAGTAAACTCACCTAGAAAAGTATGATTTAGGTTTAAATGAATAATGAACACACCATGTTTGATGAAATGCCAAGGTGAATAAAGTGAGTTGTAAATTAGGAAATGCATGCCTAATAAATTATGGAAATTGCTAGGGCCTATGATAGCGTGTTTTCTTGCTTTTCCTAAATGATGTGAATATTGCATTGCTCAATCATTCATGTTACATGTGTTGTGAATTACCCAAATGTCATATTTAAATTTAAATGCAAGTATGTACACGATTCCCACGAGTACGGCATGCATGACATGATTTTCCGAGGTTTTCAAGAACAGGGTTAGAGGTGGGACATATCCTACGATATGTTTTACCTCGCTTTTCACAAGAAAACAAGAACAAACATTTCATGAGGGGTCTCCCCTCACTCACAAGTGCATAGCATAAAGAAGGGCCTCCCTTCCCTCGCAATTACATACATATCATGAAGAAGGGTCTCCCTTCCCTCTCAAGTGCATTGCATAAAGATGGGTCTCCCTTCCCTCTCAAGGCATCTCACAAGCGCATCTCATAAGTGTATCTCACAAGTTACATGATCACAAGCAAGCAAGCATGACATACATGACATGACACGACATACAAGAATCAAGCAAGATAGACAAGACGAGTTTTCAAGCACGAAAATGGTACCTTAAGTCAAGTCAAGCGCACGGTGTTTTCAAGGGTTTTATCGGCTTTTATGAATGCAAGCATGATTATATACTGCTTTACTTTATTGTTATGATATGAATTATTCCTGCTTTGTATGTGTGAATTGTTTCCTGCTCTATGTATCGCTATCTGTATGCTATGACTATTGGTTAGTATTTCATACACGCTGAGTATTCCATGCTCAGCCGTACATTTATGTCGGCAGGTTCTGAGGGAGCTGCTACTCCGTTTGATGTCTGTGCTCCGAGCCCTTGGGTGGAGGAGGAGTACGTTGAGGAACCGGTGGAGGAGCCTCAAGGAGAGTGTTATTATTAGGTAGTGGTAGATTCTGAGTGAATAGCTGTGGGTGAGATGAGAGATATACATTCATGTATTTTGCCGGGTCTGTCCGCACTTTCTTTTGGATTTCTTTTGTGTAAACTTGGATTTGTATATACATAGAGGTTTGTTTAGACTTCCGCTGTGCTATGTTAGAGTATGTTTCCGCTGTTTATATCCTCTATTGTATATGCTCTGTGGGTTTTTGCAGGTTGGTTTGTCAAGCAAGTCATGTAAGCCATGATTAGTCGTCCAAAGTTCACTCTAACTCATAGGGTGGGTTTTGGGTCGTGACATACCTAGTCCCGCACATCATGCCACGGGGATAGAGGCATTTCGGAGGATGAGGCCCCTGACATTTTATGGTGGCATTGATCCATTGGTTGGTGAAGCATAGATCAAGCAACTGGAGAAGTTGTATTCAGTATTACTGCCTACTGAGATAGAGAAAGTCACTTGGGCTGCCTTTATGATGGAGGGTGAGGCCGATCACTGGTGGAGATCCACCATTAGAACGAGGGACTTGACTCGAGCGGGTCAAGAATGGACTTGGAAAGAGTTCCTAGATGTTTTCTATAAGAAATACTTCCCAATAGGAGTTAGAGAAAAGAAAGAATTAGAGTTCATTACCTTGGAGCAGGGGAACATGACAGTGGCAGAATACGAAGCCAAGTTCTCCGAATTGTCAAGGTTCGCCCCATATCTGATAGCCACAGAGGCAATGAAGGCAAGGAAATTTGAGAGGGGATTCCAGGCCTACATTAAAGACCGGGTCTCCATGTTCAGGCACAAGACCTACGCCGAAGTTGTGGATAAGGCCCAGTTAGCCGAAACGAATGCTGAGGAACTCTACAAAAGGGGAGAATTGTGGAGAGGCCAATCCAGTGGCTCAACACAACCGGAGAGGAGGGCCAGAATGACCCCATACCAGTCCTCTGGACATACACAGGTGCAGAGCCCTTCTATTACACCCCAGGCTCCTCACCCCACGACTACGCAAATCACTCAACAAGTGCAATCTTCTTCACCCACGTTTGAGGCCTGTGCACATTGTGGAAGAAAGCATGCCGGAAATTTTTGAAAGCTCAAGGGTGGATGTTTCCATTATGGTGATCAAGGCCACTTGATCAAAGATTGTCCTCATCGTCCGCTTCCGGCTCAACCTCGAGGAAGCAAGCCGTAGTAGCTCTCATAGTTGCCTCTCTAGGCAAATTAGAGCAGAAGTTGCCATACCGAGGCTAGATGTTAAGTGCTCGGATGTTGGAAAAAGGATGAGGAAATGTTGTGTTCAGTAAGTTGCCTTCATGTATAAACTTATTATATTATGCTATGTAAGTTTTCTTATGTTTCATGGGTGTTTAGTGATATGAAAAACCTAAGTACCTTACCAACAAGGAAGTGCCTAGTCATGTGTTGATTGTTGATGAATTAGTATGTATTTTCGTGTAACTAGGTGACTGAGTTCAAGGTTAAGGGCGGGAAAGTTGTTTCGACTTGATTTTGTATCATCCAAATTTCGAGGACGAAATTCCTTTAAGGGGGGGAGGATGTAGAGCCCCAGAAGTTGAGTTCACTGTTCATGTGAATAGTGCCCTTACATGGTGTGTGTGTAAAGGCCTAAGGCCTCCCATTGTGTTCTTGATATTATGATTAGTCAAGTGAGGCTTTTAGGTACATGGTTTGAGTCTTAAAAAAGAGTGTAAAGATACTCTAAGTGGGAAAAATCAAGGGTATAAAATATCCTAACCGTTTAAATTGGTTGTTGGTGAATAGTGCTAGTGCATGAGGCATAAAGAGGCCGGAGCCTCTCACGCATGTCGGTGTGAATTTAATTATCATTGAGGTGGGTTAAAAACCTATGGAGAAGGATTTATGAGGTGTGAGTAGGGTATTGGACACAAGGGAAAAGAGTGTGAAAACACTCAAGGTGTTCTAGGTGGTGAAAAGGTATGTCTCGGCATTTGCCTCAACTTTAAAGGGCTCTAGTTTAGTCATCGTTGCTCGGAATCGAGTGATTATTGAATTTTTGGAAAGGCACTAGAACCCTTCTTCAAGGTTCATGCTGATCACTTTCCCTGATTTTGAGTCGGGATTGAGTCAAAAGTCCAATTTCCAAAGTCGGGATTGTTGAAAATCTGGGCTGTCGCAACCCATTGCAGACCAGTCTGCTTTAGGGGCATTTTTGTCTACGAAAAAAGAAGAATTATAATTTTTGCAAAACATTAAAGTTGTTCCTCTTCGAAAGAAGAATCCAATGCAAGTTGAATCATCAAAATTGGATAAGCGAGTCAAAAGTTATGGCTGAAATACCAAAGCGCATTTTTACAGAGCACCAATCACTACCGATCGCTCGGTCCACTACCGATAGATCGGTCATAAGCACCGATCGATCGGTCAACTACCGATAGATCGGTCATCTATCGATCGTCTATTGGTCCTACGCATTTTGCAGAAATTTTATTAGGGGTTTTTTGGTCTTTTGGCCACTCCACCCTTATTTTTAAGGGTTGGCTCGAGCCAAGGGTGTTCACAAACACTCTTAGCAATATTTTGAGAGAGAGTAAGAGGGGAGAAAAGGGGTTTTCTCCTATGGCATCAAGTGGAGAAAGATCAAGGGTTTAGAAACCCTATAGCATCCCAAAAGCTTGGATTTCTCAATCCACGGCTCAAGCACGTGAGGAGCACATTCTCCAAGCTCGGCAGCGTTCTTCCTCGACATTTTCAAGGGTTTCTTCCCCTATTCAAGGTTAGTACACCCTACTAACTACTCTAGTAATAACCTAGGTTTGTTTTAAAAGCATGCTTGTGGATTTCCTTAGTTTATTTTTTTCTTGTTTTACTTTATTAAATCCCTAAAACAAACAAGATAAAGAGGAAATTGTGGATGTGAGATGTTGGATGTGGATGAGGCGATTGGATGCCATGTGTTGTGATGGATGTATGTTGGAAAATGGTGGAAGGGCATTGTACGCATAATAAACGCACACCATGTGTTTGTTTGACGAAACATATGAACTAAAAGAACTTGAAATAATGTGGCTATGAATGTGTTGCACATTAGGTGTTTGACAAAATGCATGAGTGAGAATGCCAAGAATGAAATGAAGGATTTGGGAAATATGATTTGTGTAGTTTTCCTTAAAAAGGTGATTTTAAAACAAATGCTCTATATGTTTTCAATCAATTCCTCATGTCTATGCAATTATAAGAAATGTCACATTATGCTTTATTGTTTCATGTTAACATGATTATTAAAAAGAATTGAAAGGCAACATGTGTCCCATGATTCATCTATGATGGTATGATTGTCACGAATGCCACACACACCAAGCACGCATGCATGAACCAAACTTATAAGTATAAGTACATGAAAAGAAAAACCAAGAACAAGAAATGTGAATTGTGAAACAATCAGGAATTTCAAGGGTAGGGCATATCCCTAGGATATGTCACACTTGGCTCACAAGTTAAACAAGTCAAGCAAGCAAGAATAACATGAGGCTAATGTGTTCCGTTTCATCATAGTCCGGGCATTAGCTAAGCAAGTAAATTTACTAGTGTGTTCCGTTCCACTATAGTCCGGGCACTAGTCAAGTCAAGTAAGGAGGCTAATGTGTTCCATTCCATTATAGTCCGGGCATTAGTCAAGCAAGAATAACTAGTGTGTTCCGTTCCACCATAGTTCGGGCACTAGTCAAGTCAAGACATGAGGCTAATGTGTTCCGTTCCATTATAGTCCGGGCATTAGTCGAGCATGACAAGAACCTAGTACGTCCGTCCATTTCATAGTTCGGGTACTGGTTAAACAAGACAAGCAAGAATAACAAGAACCTAGTATGTCCGTCCATTTCATAGTTCGGGTACTAGCTAAACAGGAACAAATCAAGGCATGTGTGATTCCCACGATACAAGAATAAGACAAGAATAAGTTGTAAATACGGCAAGCAAGTTTTGGAAACCACAAAAAGTATTTTCAAGAATAAGTCATTACTTTTGAATACGAATTTATAATGCGTAAGTTAAAATATGATGTTCATGATTTACTTGACGTTGTTACGTCGTTTTAGCTTCCGCACTCTGATTATGTATCTTTTGGATGAACTGTATCTTATACTACATATTAATGTTATTACTCTTGTTAGTTAGTAGCTTGTACTCGCTGAGTATTCCATGCTCAGCCGTACTTTGATGTCGGCAGGTACACTATACAACATATGGATTCTGATCTCTTGGACTGAGGCAGCTCAGGGAGAGCAGGAGGTTATTCGGATGGTTAGCCAGATGTTAGGGTTGGCCTGTGGCCATAGGTTGGGATGAGAGAGAGAGAGAAATGTATTTTGGGATTTCCTTTTGGGGATTTTTCTTGTGAGCTTGAGTGGGTAACTCAAGCATTTGCACCCTTGTGATTATTGTATTTTATCCAGTCACTGTTTTAAGTTGACACTTGGAATTACATTTATGTTAAAGAAATTTTTTGGATCACTATTTGGCATGCCTTGTATACTCTTTGCAGGATTGATTAAGGTTAAGTTACGTCGCCAAAGTATCCTAACTCCTAGGGGGTATTTTGGGGCGTTACACCTCCTATCTCGATGCAGTCGCATGAGGATAGAGACCGCGACGTCTAGCCTTACGTAGATTACTGTTGAGCATAGTGGGTTCAATAGTTTTTTTGTATTTTGATTTTTTAATAGGTGGGCATGTCCACCTTTACCTTGTTATGTTTTGTATATATTCACTTAGGATACAGACCACCTTATATAGAAAATAAAATTTTGGTTTACGCTTCCGCATTCATGATATAGCTTCCGCACTCTGATTCATGTTATATTATGGTATGTTTACCTTGTTCATTACAAGATGGTTTTTCAGGTACGAATAGTCACCTCTAAAGTATCCCTTAACTCCTAGGGGGTATTTTGGGGCGTGACAGAAGTGGTTTCAGAGCTCTAGGCATTAGAGTCCCTAGGGTCACTTAGAACTGATACCATGATTGAACAAGGCATTAGAGTCCCCTTAAAGAGTTATATTCCAAGTATGGACTAACAAGTTAGTCTTAGTCAAAATAGGTTGAACTTCAACCGAACTTAGAGTCCTACACTAGGAACACGGATTGTATGTTATGATATCGTTATATAAATCATGTGTGCATTGTTCTATGCTTAGTGTATACATTTTGAGCAAATGGTGAAATTGTTACTAAATGGGTATCCAAGTTAGACTCATGTTTATTGTCGTTCTCGGGATCTAATCATGAGATGCAATGCACGGGGTCGCGAATATAACACAAGGGGCAATGGAGGTGATGCTCCATCGGGTGATGAGCAACCCGACTTTGCCCAAATTTTTCGCATCAATAGCCGAGACCTTGGCTATATTGGCAACGAGGCAACCGGTTACTCCTCCTAATGCTGCACTTATACTTGCTCCTCCCAATCGAGCATAAGCTGGAATAGAGGCTTTTCGGAGGATGAGGCCTTCAACGTTTTGTGGAAGTATTGATCCACTTGTGGCCGAAGGATGGATTCGGCAGCTTGAGAAGATATTCTCAGTATTGACACCTACTGAGGCAGAAAGGGTCACCTGGGCCGCCTTCATGCTTGAAGGTGAGGCCGATCATTAGTGGAGGTTCGTACTTAGGACCCAGGAGTTGACCCGACAGGGTTAAGATTGGACTTGGGGAGAGTTCTTGGACGTCTTCTACAAGAAATACTTTCCCGTCGGGATGAAAGAAAAGAAGGAAGTCAAATTTATTACCTTGGAGCAAGGTAGCATGTCAGTGGTGGCTTATGAAGCCTAGTTCCCGAAGCTATCTCGATTTGCTCCACATATGATAGCGACCGAGGTTATGAAAGCCCAGAAATTTGAGAGAAGGTTGAAGGCCTACCTAAAGGACCGAGTCTCGATGTTTAGACATGAGACATATGCCAAAGTCGTGGACATAGCATTATTGATAAAGGCTAATTTTGAAGAGTTCTTCAAGAGAAGAGGAGTGGAGAAGGGCCAGTCTAGTGGTTCCACAGAGAAGAGAGCTAGGTTTGCTCTATACCAGTCCACAAGGCCAACGCAGTCACAAAGGATGTACTCTGCACCTCAGTCTCTCCGCCCTTTTGCTCCACCAGCTTTTCGCCCGGTCCCTACTCAGGCTCCTCGCCTCGCAGTGACTTGGCTACGGGTTATACACCCTCCAATTATTCCTATGATATTTGCACCCTCTGTGGAATGAGGCATTTGGTCGGCGAATGTCAAAAGGCTACCAGAAGTTGTTTTCATTGTGGTGACCAAGGTCACATTATTATAGATTACCCCCAACGTCATCTACCAGCTCAGTCTCAAGGGAATAGGCCCCCTGTTAAGCAGGCATCTCAGCAGAGCTCGTCACATGCATCGAGGCCCTCATCGTTTACTCTGCCGCCTTGTCAAGCGACTTAAGGACGAGTCTTTACCTTATCGGAATGGGACGCACGTGCATCGGATGATGTCGTGCAAGGTATGCAAAAATGTTAAAGTTTTACATTGAAAATGCTTACTATGATGTGATTTTGTGAGTTACCCATGTATGACATATGTATGCTTGAAATCTATTGATATTAGTTATTTAATCAAACAGGCGCTTTATTAGTGAACGAATGCCCAACCCAAGTGTTGATCGACATGGGATCCACTCCTTCGTCTCACCTAGTTTTACGAAGGGTTTTGCATCTGAGTCTAGTCAATGGAGCGGGAGTTAACCATTGCGATTCGGCTAGGCAAGTCGGTTAATACGGATAGAATATACAAGGACAGTGTGGTGCAAGTGGGGCAGAATTAATTATTAGCCGACCTCATCATCCTAGATTTTCAAGACTTGAATTTTGACGTCATCCTAGGGATGGATTGGCTGTCAAACCACCACGGCCATGTTGCATGCTTTGAAAAGATGGTGAACTTCAGGCCAGAAGGAGTTAAGCCATTTCACTTTTGAGGATTGAGGGAAATGGACATTGCCCACCTCGTAGCTTTGAGCATAGCAAACCCAGAGGCACCGAACTCCTTAATTATTCTAGTTGTGAGTGAGTTCTTGTATGTGTTTCCAGAAGAACTTCCTGGGTTGCCTCCTGATAGAGAGATCAAGTTCGCTATAGAGCTTACTCTGGGCACTGCTCCAATTTCAAGGGCACTGTATAGAATGACCCCAATAGAGCTTGAGGAACTGAAAAAGTAAATCGAGGTGTTACAACAACTTGGTTTTATATGACCAAGTGTGTCGCCATGGGGAGCTCCGGTTCTATTTGTGAAGAAGAAGGATGGGTCGATGAGAATGTGCATCGATTACAGATAGTTGAATAAGGTCACTATCAAGAATCGTTATACGTTGCCAAGGATAGACGACTTATTCGATCAACTGAAAGGAAATAGATATTTCTCCAAGATTGACCTTAGAGCAGGTTATCACCAGTTGAAGATCAAGGCAGAAGATGTTCTGAAGACAGCTTTCAGGACTCAGTATGGACATTACGAGTTCCTTGTCATGCCTTTTAGGCTGACGAATGCACCGGCTGCATTCATGGATCTGATGAACCGGGTGTTCCGATCATACTTGGATCAATGCGTGATTGTGTTCATTGACGACATTTTGGTGTATTCCTAAACACAGAAAGATCACGCACGAGACCTCCGCCTTGCTCTAGAGATGTTGAGAGAGCATAAACTATATGCCAAATTGAGCAAGTATGAATTTTGGCTAGAGAAAGTGACATTCTTGGGCCACGTAGTGTCAGCTGAAGGCATCTCAGTTGATCCAGTAAAAATAGAGGCAGTGACGGATTGGGAAAGACTCAGAAGCGTCATCGAGATACGGAGTTTCCTCGGCTTGGTAGGCTACTACCGGAGATTTGTGGAGGGATTCTCCAGTCTAGCGACACCGCTTACCTATCTTACGTGGAAGAATGCCAAATTTGTATGGAGCAACTGATGTGAAGTTAGCTTTCAGGAGTTGAAGAAGCGGCTCACTACAGCTCCCGTCCTCTCAGTGCCATCCAGGAGTGGTGGTTTTGTCGTTTACAGTGACGCCTCCCACGTGGGATTGGGGTGCGTACTCATGCAGTACGGTAAGGTCATTGCCTATGCCTCAAGGCAATTGAAGGAGCATGAGAAGAATTATCCCACTCACGACTTAGAGCTTGCCGCGGTTGTGTTTGCCTTGAAGATTTGGTGACATTATCTCTATGGGAAATAGTTCGAAGTATTCATAGACCATAAAAGCCTTAAGTATTTGTTTTCCCAGAAAGAGTTGAATCTCAGGCAAAGAAGATGGGTAGAATTTTTTTAAAGACTATGAGTGCTCCATCCAATACCACCTGGGTAAAGCGAATGTGGTTGTGGATGCATTGAGTAGGAAGTCACATGTGTTAGCCTCAGGGTTACAACCATAAGTACCCCTAATAATTTTGATAATAACATAATAATATAATGAAATATTTGGTTCTAATAAAACCATTTAAGTGCGTGAACATTTCAGATTTCATAAGTTGATAGCACTCCAATCATGAAAAATGATGGAAATTACCCAAGAGGAAGTCCAACTCACTGAATACAAGATGAAGATCCAAGATAAGACCTTAGTCCAAGTCAGGACCATTGAAGACAAAAGGCACATTTGCAAGACCCAAGTCAAGCCAAGATCGTCTCTAATCAATTTTAATGTATTCTCTTTTCAGTTTGAGAGTTTATAGGTTTCATGTAAAAAGTCCTCAAAAGTATGGTAGGATTGAAAAGCTCAAAGAATCATAGATAGACCATAGAAGCCTAGGATACTTGTTGGAAAAACAGTTTAAGGCCCTAAGGGACCATAAAATCATGTTTAAAAGGTAGCCGTTTGACCTAGGAAATAAATCTCATTCCTTTGGTCTGATCCAAGACTGAATTCAGAATTCTTACTCTGAATTCGTCGACGAATTCTCTAGGAAAATTGAATTCGGCGATGAAGTCATGACAGAAGTTTTTCTAATTCAGTTTTGTTTCCTGAATTCGTCGATGAAATCTTTGGTTGAGATGACTTCGGTGACGAAGTCACTACAAGATTTTTTAGGATTCAAATCTGTTTTATGTATTCGGCGACGAACTCAAATGGGAACTTCACTTCGTCGACGGAATCATGTCTGAATCTGAAAAATCGTTGTAACAGCTAGTTTGCAATGGACTAAAAAGTATTTAATGCTTTCCCGACGGCATTATTGGATCAAATGCTATAAAAGGAGTTCATTTATGAACATACAACAACTCTTGATCACAGTACTAACTCTTATTCTTCACTGATTCACTGATATTGATTTTCACTCACTCTCACACTTAGAAAATCCTCAAAAAGTTTCTCTTGAGCTCATTCAAGTCTACATTCTTTAAGAGACTTTATTAGAGTTTGTATTTCACTCTTATCCAGCTTATTTAAGGAGCCTTCTGTTCGGATTTTCAATCCAAACCTATTTATTGAGAGTAGTCAAGAATCCAGGATTCTTGCACTGAAGTTGTTGCTTCAGCAATATCAAGAGAGGGTTGTACTCTTGAAAGGTTTCAGCTTGGCCTAAAGGAGAGCTTGAAAGATGATATCTTGACCTGTAAAGAGAGATTGTAAGGGTTTGAACTCCACTTGTGAAGGAGTCTGTACGATTAAGGAATTGTGGTGAATCCTCTAGCTGGAAGCTGAGGCGGGGAGTAGGCTGGTTTGCTAAACCTCGAGAACAAATCTTGAGTTTGCACTCTTCTCATCTCTTCTCTCTCTTTTAATATTCCATTGTTTTATTTTGTTGCATATTATACTCTATTCCGCTCTTTGAACTTGTAGTTCATACTTTTAATTTTTAAAAATCTACCTTAGACCCTATTCACCCCCCCCTTTAGGGTCATTACCTGGCCAACAACATGGGCTTATTGCATACATAATGGTTCGAGAATTGAAGTTGTTGGAGGATGCCTCCAACCTCAACATTAGCTTTGGTCCTCCTACTCATGGGCCAATGATGGTAAATGTCACAGTGAAACTATGCATCATCGATCGGATCTGGGAGTTGCAAGTAGCGGATGTTGAGTTGATTGCCTTCCATGACAAGGCGGTTGGCAAAGGGAGTGTTGAGTTCACCACGAATAGTGAAGGGGCGATCACATTCAAGGGAAGGCTTTGTGTTCCAATAGACGTTGATCTCCGGAGAGAAATTTTGGATGAAGCCCACCGTTCTAAGTACATGGTACACCCTGGAGGAACAAAGATGTATCGAAATCTCAAAAAGTTATTTAGTGGTAGAACATGAAGAGAGAAGTGGCCGAGTTTGTGTCTAAATGCTTGGTGTGCCAGCAAGGTAAAGCCGAACATAGGAGACCGACAGGACTTTTACAGTCCCTCCTTATTCCCAAGTGGAAATGGGAACACATCTCCATGGATTTCACTGTGGGGTTGCCGAGGAAGGCAAGAAACTCCGATGCTATTTGGGTAGTGGTTGACAGGCTAACTAAGTCCGCCCATTTCTTGCCATACCGGACTACCTTCAATTCAAATCAGTTAGCGGCACTGTACATCAAGAAAATCATTCGGTTGCATGGGGTGCCAGTGAGCATTGTGTCGGATAAAGATCCTCGATTCACTTCCAGGTTCTGGAAGAGCTTCCAGAGTGCAATGGGTTCTCGTTTGGACTTTAGCACCGCCTTTCATCCACAGACGAATGGGTAAACAGAAGGGGTAAACCAAATCATCGAGGACATGCTCTAGGCATGTATGCTAGACTTCGAGGAAAGTTGGGAAGACCACTTGCCTTTGGTAGAGTTCGCTTATAATAATAGATACCAGGCAAGCATACAGATGACGCCTTTTGAGGGTTTGTACAGAAGAAGTTGTAGATCCCCTTTGTATTGGGATGAAATTGGGAAAAGGAAGGTGTTAGGTCCCGAGTTGATTGAACAGACCGCAGACAGGGTCAAGATTATCAGGGAATGGTTGAAGGCTGCACAGGATCGACAGAAGAGCTATACCGACAACCGAATGAGAGATCTAGAATTTCAAGTTGACGACTTGGTTTTTGTTAAGATTTCACCAACCAAAGGTGTTATGAGATTCGGGAAGCGAGAAAAGCTTAGTCCGAGATATGTGGGTCCATTTGAGATCATCGTTAAAGTTGGTGAGGTGGCTTACCGTGTTGCCTTGCCCGCTCATATAGCAATGGTCCACAATGTATTCCACGTCTCTATGCTTCCAAATTATATTCCGGACCCATCCCATGTCATTGAGCTTGAGCCGGTAGAAATTCGATAAGATCTCATGCTAATTGAGCAACCAATCCAGATCTTGGACAGACGAGATCAATTCTTGTGCAACAAGAACATTCCCTTGGTCTTGATAAGATGGCAACACCATTCAATAGAGGAAGCTACATGGGAACGAGAGGCCGAAGTGAGAGAAAAGTATCCTCAATTGTTTTTTTACAACCTTGACATTCCTTTGTATTTTGTTGTGGTTTTGTACATGAAGTATTATCCAAATTTCGAGGATGAAATGTTTGTAAGGGGGGGAGAATATAGCACCCCAGAACTTTTCGTACATAATGAATAGCGCTTTCATAGTTAATTTGACCTTTCACATAGTTCAACTAATAAATAAAGAAGAATCGGATGATTCTAAAACACCAGAAATGTTCCCCTTTGGAAGACGAATCCAACGCAAGTTGAATCACCAAAATTCGACGAATGAGTAAAAGGTTATGGCCAAAATACCGAAGTGGTAAAAATGAGAGAAAACAGCAAAAAGGGTAAAAACACAAGGAAACCGGTCGACTGAATTTGCTACTGGTCGACCGAACAGCCACCAGTCGACCGATACCCATTACCGGTCGATCGAATATCGCACTTTTTGTATGAGTTATTTTTCCAGAGAGGTCATTTTTGACCGGTTGACCGGTTATGCGGGATTTTGTCCTTTTGGTTGGTTTTTGCCGAAATTTTTAAGGGTAAATGGTTCTTTTGACCCCTCTTTTTTCCTATTTAACCCAAATTTAGTGGGTTTAGGTCTTCATAAACCCTTAAACTTGTATTTTGGGAGATTGAGAGGGAAGAAGGAAGAAAGGTTAGGGTTTTTGCTCAAGTGGGCTTTGGATTGCAAGGATATTCCCCCATTTAAAGTTTGGAACATTTTCTTCAAGAAGGATCACCTCTATTGAGTTGGGAGCTCAACCAAAGGTTTTTCTTCCAAGGTTAGGAGTTAATATCAAGGTTAGTACACCCTTACTAACTTAGCAATAACTAGGGTTTCTTTTGTAAATGATGATGTGTGTTCCCCTTTTCTTTGAAATATGTCATTTTCCCTAAATCTAAACAAGATGAATAAGTGAATGTGTGGAATGTATGAATGAATGGTGGATGTTGAGGCGATTGGATGTCGTGTTGGTTGATGAATGTGTGTTGGAAAAATGGAGGATGGGCATTTCAAGCATAAGGAACACACTTTATGTAGTTTGATGAAATATATTCACTAAAAAGTTTAAATGAAATGACTATGAACGGGTTGCACGCCATGTGTTTGATAAAATACCTAGACAAGAATTTGATGGATTAAGGAAGAAGATGAAAGTAAGCTTGATGAAATTTCCCTAAAAATGATAAGTTGATCAAATGCTCCATATGTTGTCTAAATTCTTGCATGATTATATTGAGAATGAGAATGTTATACATCTTCCCTTTTGTTACACATGATACTATGATCCCTACAAATGCTACACACACGATTCCTCTTAATTGTTCATGTCATCATGATTATTACACATTGCCACACACACACATGCATGCATTAATCGGGATTTTTCTAAAGTATAAAGTATACGAAACAAACAAGGACAAGAATGTTATTTACGCTACGAATGATAAAGCAGGACATGGGGCCGGTCAATGTTTGGGCATATCACAAGATATGTCATACCTGGCTCACAAGAAAACAAGCATGATTGATAAAGCCGGACATCGGGCCGGTCAAGGGTAGTAGGACATATCGCAATATATGTCATACCTGGCTCACAAGAAAACAAGACAAGGAGGTTGGTGTACCTTTTCTATATATATATATTTCGCTGAAGGGAATTTACATTCCCAGCTCCCAAGTCGCCTCAAGGGCACTAACCTCTATCTCACAAGTGAACAAGCAAGTCAAGTCAAGAACATAACAAGAACAAGCAAGACAAGACAAGCATGTGTGATTCTTACGAATGAAACCAAGGCAAGAATAAGTTTTCAAACATGAAAAGCAAGTTTTGAAATGAAAAATCAATTCGGTGAACCTCAAATCAAGGTTTGAGTTGAGAACTCACAAAGTCAAGGGGATGGTTAGGGTTTTTGATGTTTTAAGAATTAAGTTATTAAGTTAAGGGATGATGTACTTTAAGTACGGAATAAGGAAAATCAAGCAAACCACAACACAACGATTTTTATGTGGAAACCCTTCCAGGAAAAACCACGGGACCTAGTCCAGCCATGAGAATCCACTAAGACAAAGTAAACAAGAACTTACAAGACTTGAACTTGACTCCTTCGGACTCAACACTACGATCCTTCAGTTCTTAGTCCTCCACCCCTTAAAAATTCATCACGTACTCTCAAGTCCCGTGATCAACCACAGCCGCTCGTACTTCTCTTTATGTCTCTAAAACAGTCTATGATCTTCCGATCGATCTCCATCAATAACGGCTTCGGAATCTACCAACCAAATCACTCTACCACGATCCTTCTTGGATCGATCTCCTTCGTAAAGGCTTCAGAACACTCCAGCCAAGGTGTTCTATCCAGAATGGGTTGATGGTTTGTTGAGAATCATCACCTAGATGGACTCCTTCAATGCACAAGTCCAAACAAGCTAATATGGAGCTTTAGGCTTGTAATCTCTAGGTAGAATACACCTAACAAAGAGGGTAGAGAACAACAATTTTGCATATATTCTATAACCTCAGGAAAAACTTAAAAACCCTCTCCACACACTCCCTAAGTTATACTCCATGTAGTGGAAGGGTTCTAACTTTATAAGGAATCAAAAACCAAGAGTAGAAGTTGCTAAAAAGTGTTTAAAACCAAAGAGGAAACCAAAAAATCGAATTGTGCATGTTTCCCATATCAGGGTTGACCCTGGGGGATGGTTCGATCGACCAAAGTATACACTTCGGTCGACCCTGTAACGCCCCGAAATACCCCCTAGGAGTTTAGGGATATTTTAGGTGTCACACTACGTACCTATCAAACCATCCTGTAATGCACAAGATAAATACAGTACTAAACAATGATAATCAGAGCGCGGAAGCTAAACATAATTTACGGAAGCGAAAACTAAATTTTTCTTTTCTTTATAATGATCCAAAATGTAGTATTCCAAGTTAACATAAATACAAAACACGCCTAAGTCTAAGGTGGACAGGCCCACCTATCAAAATATCAAAATACATAAGACCCAACACTTTCTCGATCAATAGTCACCCCCGTGGGGCCAATGGTCTAAGTCTCTCGCCTCCGCCTAAGGCTCGACTACTAGATCCTCATACGGTTCTTCCTCGCCGTAGTCTTCCTCTATCCAAGGACCCTGATCACATATGTCAAGAGGGGCTCGTGCACCTGCCGACATGAAAGTATGGCTGAGCATGGAATACTCAGCGAGTACAAGCTACTAGCTAGTCATAACAATAATAACACACGTAATAGTCATACCATACAAAGCAGTAATAGAAGCATCACGAACTAAACAGTATTTGACATGGTACAATAAAATCATTTAAAAGTGTGTGCATGAATGCAAAAACACCGATAAAACCCAAGCTTGAAACCCATGTCCTGTCTCAATATGCCTCGTAGAAATCATGTATGCGTGCATGCATGAATGCATGATCATCATCTTGTAAACTCTCATCTTGTAACTTGTGAGCCAGAGGCTAGCACCCGAATCTCCCTGGGCTGCCAACCTCCTTGATATGCAATGCACTTGTGAGCCAGAGGTTAGTACCCGAATGTCCCTGGGCTACCAACCTCCTTGATATGAAATGTTTGGTTTTCTTGTGAGCCAGAGGCTAGTACCCGAATGTCCCTGGGCTACCAACCTCCTTGACAATAGGTGATTTTTATTACTTGTTTAGTTTTCTTGTGAGCTAGAGGTTAGCACCCGAATCTCCCTGGGCTACCAACCTCCTTGACAATAGGTGATTTAGGGGTTATCTTGTGAGCTAGAGGCTAGTACCCGAATTCTCCCTGGGCTACCAACCTCCTTGACATGCAATATTTTATTGTTGTTATTATTAGATGCATATGCTCTCGAAAAACTCGGTCATGTGTGCATGCGTGCTCATGTGCGTGCCAATAGTGACAAACGTGGGAATGCGGGTGACAAGAGAGATATGGCATTACATTTCATTCCATGATGTGAATATAGGTAACTTAAGTAATTTCCATAACATTTGATCAATTTATCATTTATAAGAACGCATGCGTAAAACCCATTTCCATATTCTTCATTTAAACCAATTATTCATAGTTTAGGTATTTTGTCAAACACATAGTATGCTATTTTCCTTCATGGTTCATTTCCATCCATTTAGTGCATATTTTCCATTCAATCACACAAAGGTAAGTTTATTATTTGTGCAATGCCCATCCTCCATTATCCAATTCACAACCCACACATACCATACATCACCCATTCGGCATCCAATCGCCACATCCAATATCCATCCAAGCATCCATACCATTTCTTTATCTTGTTTATATTTATTAGGGATGATACATTTCATATGGGAGGTAAACATAATAGCATAAATCACATTTCATAAGGAAAACCTAGATTTATTGCTAGGGTAAGTTAGTAGGGTGTACTAACCTTAGATCAAGGCTTGATCTTGAAGAAACCTTGAAATAAAAGCTCTATTTGGAAGGAGGAAGCCTTTGCTTGAAGGGGACTTGAGTTGGGGAAGAAACCCCTTTCAAAAATGCCGTAGGATCGCTGCCCTAGCTTGGAGAATGAGTCCCCACACGAGCTTGAGCCTTGAACTTGAAGCAACTCGAGTTGGGGTGAGCTAGGGTTCTTAAACCCCCCTTGATTTCCTTCCCAAAACCAAACCCTAGGTTAGAGCTTCCTTCTCTTCTCTCTCTATCTCTCAAAATCTCTCAAATGTTGTAAATGATCCCTAAGGCTCGGGCAAGCCTTAAGAAGAAAGGGTTTAACCCCCAAAAGACGAAAAAGCCCTTAATGAAATTTCTGCAAAACGCGAAGACCGAGCGATCGGTGTTTAAGACCGATCGATCGGTTGCCTACCGAGCGATCGGTTGATTGACCGAGATCTCGGTCAAAAATCAACTCTCTGGAAAATTTCCCCATACAAAAGTTTTGACCGTGCGATAGCTACCGATCGATCGGTTATGGACCGATCGATCGCTGACTGGACCGAGCGATCGGTGCTCTGTATGTCTGGACTGTTTTGACCATATCTTTTGACTCGCTCGTCGGATTTCGACGATTCAACTTGCGTTGGGTTCGCCTTTCGAAAACGCACATTTCTAATGTTTCGGAATTTCTGATTTCTCTCTTATTTGTTAATTAGACTATGAGGAAGGCCAATTAGCTACAAAAACGGTATTCATTAAGTATAGAAAAATCCGGGGTGCTACAGACCCAACCATCCTTCAGGGTCAACCTCCATTTTTTCAACTTGCTGTCCCAAAACCCCATACATAATTTTGGCACTTCAGGGTCAACCCTCAATGCCCAGGGTCGACCTTGAGGTGAAAATCAAATTTAAAAATTTGTTTTCAACTCTTGGTCCCTTCCTAAAAGTTGTAGCCCTTTTCAACGCGGTCGATTTGACATATTATAGAGCAAAATCTGAGCTAGGGTTTGGGAGATATGCCCAAAACAAGCAACCTTGGTTTTTTGAAAAAATTTCAGATTTTAAAACAAGTTTTACACTGTTGATCTCATCACGTAGGGTCTGTATGATTAGTCTAGGAGACTTACCACCTAAAGCATCATATTAGGATTATTCTAAGTCAATTCCCACCTATGGTAGCATGGTATTCAGGTCACTTACTATCTAATGAAGGAAATGATCAAACCGAGTCTTCAATGGTCTTCAACTTCACTTGTTTGTGAATGCTTGACAGCAATGACACAAGATACACACTTAGAATTCATTTGTTGTGACATCGGAATATGCCAACACATAAAACATGGACTTTACATGAAAGAAACACGAAAGACTATTTTCAAGAATAAGACATGATCTTTAAAATACAAGTTTTACCGGAATTTTCGCTTTCATTCAAGCATGTCAAGAATTATTACATTGCTTTACTTCAATGTCATTTGTTATATGCTGTTATTCTAGTTTCAAATTGATATGATGAATTATATCTTGTTACCTTGTGTGATGGTGATTGCTATTATAAGCTATTAGCTTGTACTCGTAGAGTATTCCATACTCAACCGTACTTTTATGTCGGCAGGTACTGAGGAAGCCCTCAACCTCGAGCCTTGGGTTGAGGAAGAGTATGTAGAGGAGAGAGAGCCTCCTATCTCGATGCAGTCGTAGGTGGATAGAGATCGTGACTATAGAACCCCAGAACTTTTTCCATGTTTTAAAAACCGTGCCAAGGCATTTTGCCTTTGTAATCCTCCTATTTCTATGAAATAAGAAAATTTAAAGAAATTCTAAGTGTTAGGAAGTAGCATTCCTAAGTCGGACATATCGAAAACTCGAGTTACTGAAACCCATTTACGGATCAGTCGACTTTAGGGGTAATTTGGTCAATAAATAAAGAAGAAATCAGAAATTATAAAACATTAAGAATGTTCCCCTTCGAAAGACGAATCCAACACAAGTTGAATCGTCCAAATCGGACAACCGAGTCACAAGTTATAGCCGAATTACCAAAGTAAGGGAAAATGGAAGAAAACAACAAAATCTGGGATGTGCGATCGATCGCAGGTTTGGTGCGATCAATCGCATGCAGGCGAAATAGGTCCCAAGTTCTTGGGACCATATGCGATAGATGGGGATCCCTGTGTGACAGATCGCAGTGATCTGCGATCGATCGCAAGAGTGTGCGATCGATCGCATACAGAGGGAAATCAGACCAATGTATTCGGGTTCATGTGCGATAGATCGCATTAATGTGCAATCGATCGCAAGGACCTGCGATCGATCGCAAATAAGTGCGCGATTGATCGCATGTGGTAGCAGATTCCGAATTTGGGGGTTTTAAACCCTTGTCTTGTTTAGGGATCCCATTTGGGGATTTTCTAAACCTGAGGAGAGAAAGAAGGGGAAAAAGGAGGAGGAGAGATTGAAGGCAAAATCCAAAGAGGGCTTTAGGATTGAGATCAAGGGAGCAAGCTTGAAGGATTCCAAGCTAGAACCATCCTCAATCAAAGGATTCCTCAAAGATCAAGCTTGATCTTCAAGGTTAGTACACTCTACTAACTTCTCTAGCAATACTCTAGGCTTTCTTCTTTTAAAATCATGATGTTGATCTCGCATTCCCTTTTCCTTGGAAACATACTATATATCCAAAACCTAAAGAAGATAATGTGAATGAATGTGGGATGTATGGTGTGATGAAATATATGCATTAAGAAATCGAAACAAAATGACTAGGAATGGGATTGCACACCAAGTGTTTGGTAAAATGCTTAAATGACGTATTGAATAAATGAACTGGAATTTTGAAAGTATGTATTGAGCTATTATGTTTAAATGCCTACCTTGATCAAATGCCCTACATGTTATCCATATTCCTTTATGCTTGTATTCAAAAATTGGAATGCTATACTTTTGTGATCCTCTCATCCAAGCATATCATCAGGATTGTCACTATTGGCACGCACACGAGCACGCATGGTTGCATGAACCAAGCTTTTCAAGAGCATATGCATATAATAAATCAACAAGAAAACATTACATGTCAAGGAGGTTGGTAGCCCAGGGACATTCGGGTACTAGCCTCTGGCTCACAAGAAAACCTAAAATACATATTGTCAAGGAGGTTGGTAGCCCAGGGACATTCAGGTACTAGCCTCTGGCTGACAAGAAAACTAAACAAGTAATAAAAATCACATATTTTCATGGAGGTTGGTAGGCCAGGGACAATCGGGTACTAGCCTCTGGCTCACAAGAAAACCATATATCAAGGAGGTTGGCAACCCAGGGAGATTCGGGTGCTAGCCTCTGGCTCACAAGTTACAAGATGTAAGTTTACAAGATGACGACAAGGCATTCATGCATGCACGTATACATGATTTTTACAAGCCATACCGGGACATGAAACGGATTTCCAAGCGTGAGTTTTATCGGAGTTTTCGTATTCATGCACGCACGTCAAGACAATTGTATTGTACCATGTCTTATGATATTTCTTTTGTGATGCTCTGATTTCTACTTTGTACTGTATTACCGTTGTTGTGTTCATTATTATTATGGTTAGCTAGTAGCTTGTACTCGCTGAGTATTCCATACTCAACCGTACTTTTATGTCGGCAAGTACTGAGGGAGCCTTGGTTCTAGGAAGAGTATATGAAGAGAGAGAGCCGTCTATCCCACTACAGTCTCAGGTAGATCGAGACCTTGACGTGTGGCCGTACCTCGACTACTATTGAGGGGAGAGTACGAGAGGGTGCTTATGTATTTTGACATTTTGATAGGTGGGCCTGTCTACCATAGACTTAGACATGTTTTGTATATATGTTAACTTGGAATACTATTTTGGAAATCTTAGAAGAAGAGAAAAAGTTAGTTTACGCTTCCGCATTTATGTTTAGCTTCCGCGCTCTTATTATCATTGTTTTAGTACTGAAATTATCTTGTTCATGACAGGATGGTTTGGCAGGATGTATAGTCATGCCTAAAGTATCCCTAAACTCCTATGGGGTATTTTGGGGCGTGACAGAGGTGGTATCAGAGCCCTAGGCATTAGAGTCCCTAGGGTCGCTTAGTACTAGATACCATAATTGAACAAGACATTAGGTCTTAGGAAAGAGTTGTATTCCAAGTATGGACTAACAAGTTAGTCCTAGTCAAAATAGGTTGAATCTCAACCAAACTTAGAGTCCTACGCTAGGAACACGGATTGTATGTATGATATTGTGTTGTATACCATGTGTGCATTAATTGTGTTGTACTTATTAAATATGTATGATGAATATGTATTGAGTGAATTGCGAAATTTGTACTAAATGTGTATCCAAGTTAGACTCATGTTGTATTGTCGTTATCAGGAGAAATCATGAGACGCAATACCCGGGGTCGCGGGTACAATACGAGGGGCAATGGAGGTGATGCTCCATCGGGTGATGATCAACTAGACTTTGCCCAAGCATTCGCATCCATAGCCGAGACTTTGACTATGTTGGCGGCAAGGCAACCGGCCACTCCGCCTAATGCCGCACTTATACCGGCTCCTCCTAACTAAGCACAAGCCGGGATAGAAGCCTTCCGGAGGATGAGGCCTCCAACTTTTTGTGGAAGCATTGATCCACTTGTTGTCGAGGGTTGGATCCGGCAACTAGAAAAGATCTTCTCCGTGTTGGCGCCTACTGAGGCAGAGAGGGTTACTTGGGCCGCCTTTATACTTGAAGGCGAGGCCGACCATTGGTGGAAATCCACACTTCGAACCCGAGAGTTGACCCGGCAAGGTCATGACTGAACTTGGGAAGAATTCTTGGATGTTTTCAACAAGAAGTACTTCCCGATCGGGATGAAAGAGAAGATGGAAGTTGAGTTTATTACCTTGGAGCAAGGTAATATGTTAGTAGCCGCTTATGAGGTTAAGTTTTCTGAACTATCTCGGTTTGCTCCACACATGATAGCAACCGAGGCTATGAAAGCCCAAAAATTTGAGAGGGGATTGAAGGCCTACCTCAAGGACCGAGTCTCGATGTTTAGACATGAGACATACTCAGAAGTTGTTGATAAGGCACTGTTGGCCGAGTCGAACTCCGAGGAGTTCTTCAAAAGAAGAGGAATGGAGAAAGGACAGTCAAGTAGTTCAGGGGAGAAAAGAGCAAGGACTAGCTTGTATCAGTCCGTAGGATCGGCTCAGTCACAGAGGATATATTCAGTGCCACAGGCTCCTCGCCCTTTTGCTCCACCGGCCTTTCGCCCGGCTACCTCATATGCTCCTCGCCCCGCAGTGACTCAGGGTACGGGATATGCTCCTCCCACCTATGTACACAATATATGCACCCTTTGTGGAAGGAGGCATCCCACGGGAAAATGCCGAAGGGTTACAGGAAGTTGCTTCCATTGTGGTGACCATGGCCACATGATTAGAGATTGTCCCCGACGTCATATGCCACCTCAGTCTCAGGGGAGCAGGCCCCCGATTAGGCAGACATCTCAGCATAGCTCTTCTCAGGCTTCGAGGGCCTCACAATCTACACGGCCTCCTCGCCCAGCCACCCAGGGTCGAGTTTTTGCTCTATCAGAGAGAGACGCACGTGCATCCGATGATCTCGTGCAAGGTACGCAAGAATTCTAGAGTTTAAGTTATGAATAATTTCTATGGTTGATGAGTTGTTAATTTTACTAGGGGTTAACTACGTATGATGCTTGTTATTGATTGAAATCTACTGATATTAGTTACTAATCGCACAGGCGCCCTATTAGTGAACGAGTGTCTCGCCCGAGTGTTGATCGACACAGGATCCACTCACTCTTTTGTCTCACTAAGTTTTGCAAAGGGTTTTTTGACTGAGGCTACTCTGTTAGAGCGGGAGTTGACCATTGCAACTCTACTTGGCAAGTCAGTTGATACCGATAAAATATTTAGAGATTGTGTGGTTCAAGTGGGGGAGAATGAACTGTTAGCCGATCTCGTCGTCCTAGATTTCCAAGACTTGGATTTTGATGTCATCCTAGGGATGGATTGGTTATCAAACCACCACGGCCATGTTGCCTGTTTTGAAAAGATGGTGAACTTCAAGCCGGAAGGGGTCAAGCCTTTTCACTTCCGAGGATTGAGAGAAAGAGATATTGCTCGCCTAGCGCTTAGCAAACCCAGAAGCACAAAACTCCTCGGCTATTTTGGTCGTGAGTGAGTTTTTGGATGTGTTCCCGGAAGAACTTCCCAGATTGCCTCCGAATCGGGAGATTGAGTTCGCTATAGAGCTTGCTCCAGGCACCGCTCCGATTTCAAGGGCACTATATAGAATGGCCCCAATAGACTTGAAGAAATGAAGAAGCAAATTAAGGAGTTACAACAACTTGGTTTCATCCAACCAAGTGTGTCACCGTGGGGAGCTCTAGTCCTCTTTGTGAAGAAGAAAGACGGCTCGATGAGAATGTGTATAGACTACCGTCAATTGAATAAGGTAACTATCAAGAATCGTTATCCCTTGCCAATGATAGACGACTTGTTCGACCAACTGAAGGGAGTGAGATTTTTCTCCAAGATTGATTTTAGATCGGGGTATCATCAGTTAAAGATCAAGTTGGAGGATGTTCCAAAGACGGCTTTCAGGACTCGGTATGGGCATTACGAGTTCCTTGTCATGCCTTTTGGGCTGAGAAATGCACCGGCGGCGTTCATGGATTTGATGAACCGGGTGTTCCGATCGCACTTGAATCGGTGTGTGATTGTATTCATCGATGACATTTTAGTGTATTCCCAGACACGGGAAGATCACACACGAGACCTCCGCCTTGCTCTGGAGACGTTGAGAGAGCATAGGTTATATGCCAAATTGAGCAAGTGTGAATTCTGGTTAGAGAAGGTGACATTTCTAGGCCACGTAGTGTCAGCCGAGGGTATTTCTGCAGACCCGGCAAAGGTTGAGGTAGTCATGAGTTGGGAGAGGCCCAAGAGCGTCACGGAGATGCGTAGTTTCCTGGGATTAGCGGGCTACTACCAGAGATTTGTGGAGGGATTCTCCAGTTTGGCTGCACCTCTCACTTACTTGACAAGGAAAAATACAAAGTTCAGTTGGAGTGACCGATGTGAAGTAAGTTTCCAAGAGTTGAAGAAACGCCTCACCACAGCTCCCGTCCTTACGGTGCCGTCGGGACATGTTGGTTATGAGGTTTATAGTGACTCCTCACATGTGGGACTTGGGTGTGTCCTAATGCAACACAAGAAAGTCATTGCCTATGTATCAAGGCAACTGAATGAGCACGAAAAGAATTACCCCACTCACGACTTGGAGCTTGCGGCAGTCGTGTTTACACTCAAGATTTGGCAACACTACCTTTACGGGGTAGAATTCTATGAGTTCACCGACCATAAGAGTCTCAAGTATCTCTTTTCTCAAAAAGAGCTAAACTTACGGCAACGGCGTTGGATTGAGTTCTTAAAAGACTATGAGTGCACTATCCAATATCACCCAGGAAAAGCTAATGTGGTGGCAGACGCCTTGAGTAGGAAACCACCGGGATTGTTGGCTCACATGTTAGTGCGAGAATGGAGATTGTTGGAAGATTTGGAAAATTTGGACATCAGTGTGAATGACTCCGTCCGCAATCCCGTTTTGGCAAATGTTACGGTTCGGCTGTACATTATAGACTTGATCCAGGAGTATCAAGCCACAGATGCTGACTTATTGGCTTTTCGGGACAAGGAAGTGGCCAAGGGTAGTACAGACTTCTCTCTCACTAGCCGAGTTGCCATTACATTCAAGGGAAGACTTTGTGTCCCAGCCAATGCAGACCTCCGAAGAGAGATTATGGATGAAGCTCACCGGTCCAAGTATACAGTGCATCCTGGGGGTGCAAAGATGTACCGGTATCTCAAGAGTCACTTTTGGTGGCGAAACATGAAGAGGGAGGTTATGGAATATGTGGCACGGTGTTTGGTGTGCCAACAGGTGAAAGCAGAGCACTTGAGACCAACGGGTCTATTGCAGTCCCTCCCTATTCCCGAGTGGAAATGGGAGCACATATCTATGGACTTCATTGTGGGGTTGCTAAAGACGGTTAGAAAGTGCTATATGGGTTGTAGTTGACAGACTCACGAAGTCCGCCCATTTCTTACCGTACCGGACTACATTCAACTCAAATCAGTTGGCGGCATTGTACATCAAGGAAATAGTCCGACTGTATGGGGTGCCAGTGAGCATTGTGTCGGATAGAGACCCGAGATTCACTTCCAGGTTTTGAAAAAGTTTTCAAGATGCTATGAGTTCCCGACTAGACTTTAGCACAGCTTTCCACCCACAGACCGACGGGCAAACCGAACGAGTGAATCAGGTTATTGAAGATATGCTCCGAGCTTGTATGCTAGACTTCAAGGGAAGTTGGGAGGACCACTTGCCTTTGGTGGAATTCGCTTACAACAATAGTTACCAAGCAAGCATACAGATGGCGCCTTTTGAGGCTTTGTACGGAAGAAGTTGTAGATCCCCGTTGTATTGGGATGAAGTGGGAGAAAGAAAAATTTTGGGCCCTGAGTTGATTGAACAAACGGCGGATAGAGTCAAGCTCATCCGGGAGAGGTTGAAGACCGCCCAGGACCGACAGAAGAGCTATGCCGACACCCGTAGGCGGGACTTGAGTTTTGAGTTGGGGACTTTGTTTTTGTCAAGATTTCACCGGCCAAGGGTGTGATGCGATTCGGGAAGAGGGGCAAGCTTAGCCCGAGATATGTGGGTCTGTTCGAGATCATTACTAAAGTCGGTGAGGTAGCTTACCGTGTTACTTTACCCGCTCATATGGCGGCGATCCACAATGTATTCCATGTCTCTATGCTCCGGAAGTACATCCCGGATCTTTCTCATGTCATCGAACTTGATCCAGTTGAGATTCGAGAGGATCTCACTTTGGTTGAGAAGCCGATTCATGTCTTGGATCGAAGAGATCAACTGCTTCGTAACAAGACTATACCGCTAATTCTTGTACAATGGCAACATCACGCTCGGGAAGAGACTACCTGGGAACGTGAGGTCGAAGTCAAGGCGAAGTACCCCGAGTTGTTTGGATGAGTTTTGTATATGACTTGTAATTTTTTTTTGGATAGTAATGCACACATCGTTCAAATTTCGAGGATGAAATTTCTTATAAGGGGGGGAGGATGTAGAACCCCGGAACTTTTGCCATGTATTAAAAACCATGCCAAGGCATTTAGCCTTTATAATCCTCCTATTTCTATGAAATTAGAAAATTTAAAGAAAGTCTAAATGTTAGGAAGTAGTATTCCTAAGTCGGACATATCGAAAACTCGAGTATGAAACCCATTACGGATCAGCGACTCTTTAAGGGTAATTGGGTTAATAAAAAAAAGGAATGAAATTCAGAAATTATAAAATTGTTAGGAAGTTCCCCTTCGAAAGGACAAATCCAAAGAAAATTGAAGTCCAAAGGAACAACCGAGTCACAAAGAGTGCATAAGAGAATATAGTAACGACTAGATGGGCCCCGATGACCAAAGTAAGGGAAAGGAAAGAAAAACCAAAATCGGGGAGTGCGATCGATTGCAGGTTTGGTGCGATCGATCGCCTGCAGCGGAAATAGTTCCCAATGGTCTCGGGAACATTGTGGAGATGGGGATCATTGTGCACTAGATAGCAGTGATCGGCGATCGAGTGACGCATACAGAGGGGAACTAGGAACCATGTATTCGGGTCATGTGCGATTTAGATCGCATAATGTGCGATCGATCGCAGATAGAACGGAAGCGATGGAGCCGACAGGCGGTAACAGATCTGAATTTGGGGGTTTTCAACCGGTATGTTAGGGATACCATGGGAGATGTTCTAACCTAAGCAAGAGAAAGAAGGGGAAAAAGGAGGAGAAGAGGATGAGGAAAAATCCAAAGAGGGCGGTGGGAAGGAGATAAGGTAGAAAGCTTGAAGGATTCAAAGCTAGGAACAATCATAAATAAAAGGATCATCAAAGATTCAAGCTGATCTCAAGGTTAGTACACTCTACTAATTCTTACCAATAATCTAGGGCTTTTCTTTTAAATCATGATGTGATCGCGCTTTCCCTTTCTTGGAACATACTAGATATCCCAAAACTAAAGAGATAATGTGAATGAATGTGGGATGATGAATGGATGAAAATGGGGGTGAGGCGATTGGATGCCGTGTGGTTGATGAATGGATATTGGACAAATGGTGGATGGCACTTCAAACAGCATAAAGCTTTTGTATGGTTCTTGTGATGGAAATTATGCAAAGAACGAAACAAACTGATAGGCATGGGATCACAACAGGTTTGGTACATGCTTGAATGACTTATGAATAAATGAACGGAATTTGAAGCATGGATTGAGTATTATGTTTAAATGCATACCTGATCAACTGGCCTACATGTATCGATACTCTTATGTTGTTTCAAAAATGGGGAAATGCTGCTGTTTTGATGATCCTTATCCAAGATCTAAGGATTGTCACTTCTGCCCCACGCACACGAGCAGCATGGTTGTATGAAACCGAGCTTTTCAAGAGCACAGATAATAATCAAAAAGCAAAACCT